>OY282598.1:27826571-27850159 GCA_958298965.1 Chrysolina haemoptera
GAAAAATAATCTTCCGGAAAATGAATCAGCTGAAATTTCTCTTATGAATTTCGATTCACTCCGTCTGACCTTCGCATAACATTCTTTGAACCGTGGAATTTTTCAAGAGAGATAATGTAAAATGTCAAGGAGAAAAATATTCGTGAAATTTGCCGGGTCGGTATATACACTTTCTTGATAAATTAGGGCTTTTCAGCCTTGACTGAAGCTCAATGGTCAATAAAAAGGACGTGAAAGAATCGAGATCAATACATTTAGGAAGTTCCACACTGTAATTTATCGTCTTATCGGCCATTTTCATCAGCGTCTACATCGTCGATTTATTACAAAGGTCGAGAAAATGTACTAAAATGAATCACCTAACGACTTTTTTTAGGCTAAATGAAAGCAGTTTACGAGGCAGTTTCTTGATTGTAGTTGGATTCCCTTTCAAAGTCATGGAAATTGAGTCATAACTAGGGATGTTTCGCTTGATTATTTTTGTCATTAGTTGAGAAGACACAATTAATTTTAAAAAGTCGTTCGGTTTCTCCTTTGCATTCTTATTGGAAATTCTACATTTTTCATAAATTATGGGATGTTATAAAAAGGTAATATTAATTAATCTCTTCAAGTGGAAGGTATTGTTCTCAAATCAAATTCTCATTAAACTGAACTTGATTCTGAGAATTGATAATACCTACAGGGTGTAATCTAATCTCTTGCACTCCCGGAAAGGATGGGTGTATAATGCCGTTTCATGACGATTGACAGGTGTGAAAAATTCGAAAAAAAATTGGAAAGTTTAAATTTTTTTGAGTATGTTTGTGAACTAAGAGAGTATAATTTGCTAACCAAACCTAACCGATTCATAATGGTCGAATTAGGTAAAAAATGTATGATTTTTATGTGCTCAGATATAAGAATAAGCCGGAAAAGGGTGTTTGAAGTAGAAAATCCAATTTTATGGGATCTTTTATTTTCAATTTTCGAATTTCAAATTTCTGTCATCCGAGGTATTTTGACGTGCTGATTCCGAATACATAAGTTTTTGAACTTATTTATTTTTAGAGATAGACGAATTCCGCGAACGCCAATCGATTCAGAATAGCCGAAATAGTATAGACTGAGAATTTGAACAAAAAATATCAACAGACAAAAAAGTCGAATATATCACCACACATAATTTTTTGAACTTTTTTACTTTTCATTTTTTGAATTTCAAAGTTTTGTCCTCCAACGTATTTTGACGTGCTGATTTCGAATCTTTGAACAATAATGTCTAAAGCCTATCAGAAATATCATTGGCGAAAAAAAAAAACACTCAAAATGGATTTGAAGCTGTCCAACTCGAGAACGGTTAGGGATACACGAATTCTCCGAACGCCAATCGATTTAGAATAGTCGAATTAGTATAGTCGAACGAAAAAGATAAACGGACAAAAAGTCGAATATATCACCATACATAATTTTTTGAACTTTTTTATTTTTCATTTTTGTCCTCCAACGTATTTTAACGTCCTGATTCCGAATCTTTGAACAAAAATGTCGAAAACCTATCAGAAATATTTTTGGCGGGAAAAGAAACATCCAAATTTGATTTTAAGCTGGACAACTCGGAAACGGTTAGAGATAGACGAATTCTGCGAACGCCAATCGATTCAGAATGGTCGAATTAGTTATATAAAGGATTTCGAGCCTATCAAAAAAAAAAAAGGAAAATTACTCGAAAAAAGTTGTAAGGGGTTGACCCCTAAAAATCATGAAAAACAACAAGTCGTCACATCGTCTCGAAATTTGCCCTGTATACGTAAAATTTCATGCTCATTCCGAAAATTTATGATTTTTATGTGCTCAGATATAAGATTAAGCCGGAAAAGGGTGTTTAAAGTAGAAAATCCAATATCCTGAGATCTTTTATTTTCAATTTTCGAATTTCAAATTTCTGTCATCCAACATATTTTGACGTGCCGATTCCGAATCTTTGAATGAAAATATCGAAATCCCATCAGAAATATTTTTAACGGGAAAAAAACATTCAAAATGGATTTAAAGCTGTCCAACTCGAGAACGGTTAGAGATAGACAAATTCTCCGAATGACAATCGATTCAGAATATTCGAATTAGTATAGTCGAACAAAAAAGATCAACGGACAAAAAAGTCGAATATATCACCATACATAATTTTTTGAACTTTTTTATTTTTCATTTTTTGAATTTCAAAGTTTATCCTCCAACGTATGTTGACGTGCTGATTCCAAATCTTTGATCAAAACTGTCGAAAACCCATCAGAATTCTTTTTGGCGAGAAAAGACATCCAAAATGGATTTAAAGCTGTCCAACTCGGGAACGGTTAGAGATAGACGAATTCCGCGAACGCCAATCGATTCAGAATAGTCGAATTAGTTATATAAAGGATTTGGAGCCTATAAAAAAAATGAAAATTACTCGAAAAAAGTTGTAAGGGGTTGACCCCTAAAAATCATGAAAAACAACAAGTCGTCACATCGTCTCGAAATTGGCCCTGTATACGTAAAATTTCATGCTCATTTCAAAAATGTATGATTTTTATGTGCTCACATATAAGATTAAGCCGGAAAAGGGTGTTTAAAGTAGAAAATCCAATTTTATGAGATCTTTTATTTTCAATTTTCGAATTTCAAATTTCTGTCATCCAACACATTTTGACGTGCCGATTCCGAATCTTTGAATGAAAATATCGAAATCTCATCAGAAACATTTTTAACGGGAAAAAAACATTCAAAATGGATTTAAAGCTGTCCAACTCGAGAACGGTTAGAGATAGACAAATTCTCCGAATGCCAATCGATTCAGAATGGTCGAATTAGTTATATAAAGGATTTCGAGCCTATAAAAAAAAAATTAAAATTACTCGAAAAAAGTTGTAAGGGGTTGACCCCTAAAAATCATGAAAAACAACAAGTCGTCACATCGTCTCGAAATTTGCCCTGTATACGTAAAATTTCATGCTCATTCCGAAAATTTATGATTTTTAAGTGCTCAGATATAAGATTAAGCCGGAAAAGGGTGTTTAAAGTAGAAAATCCAATTTTATGAGATCTTTTATTTTCAATTTTCGAATTTCAAATTTCTGTCATCCAACATATTTTGACGTGCCGATTCCGAATCTTTGAATGAAAATATCGAAATCCCGTCAGAAATATTTTTAACGGGATAAGAACATTTAAAATGGATTTGAAGCTGTCCAACTCGAGAACGGTTAGGGATAGACGAATTCTCTGAACGCCAATCGATTCAGAATAGTCGAATTAGTATAAACTAAGAATTCGAACGGAAAAGATCCACGGACAAAAAAGTCGAATATATCACCATACATAATTTTTTGAACTTTTTTATTTTTCATTTTTTGAATTTCAAAGTTTGTCCCCCAACGTATTTTGACGTGCTGATTCCGAATCTTTGGACAAAAGTCTCGAAAACCCATCAGAATTATTTTTGGCGGAAAAAGACATCCAAAATGGATTTAAAGCTGTCCAACTCGAAAACGGTTAGAGATAGACGAATTCCGCTAACGCCAATCGATTCAGAATAGTCGAATTAGTATAGACTGAGAATTTGAACGGAAAAGATCAACGGACAAAAAAGTCGAATATATTACCACACATAATTTTTTGAACTTTTTTATTTTTCATTTTTTGAATTTCAAAGTTTTGTCCTCCAACGTATTTTGACGTGTTGATTTCGAATCTTTGAACAAAAATGTCTAAAACCCATCAGAAATATCATGGGCGAAAAAAAAACACTCAAAATGGATTTAAAGCTGTCCAACTCGAGAACGGTTAGAGATACACGAATTTTCCGAACGCCAATCGATTCAGAATAGTCGAATTAGTATAGTCGAACGAAAAAGATAAACGGACAAAAAGTCGAATATATCACCATAAATATTTTTTTGAACTTTTTTATTTTTCATTTTTGTCCTCCAACGTATTTTATCGTGCTGATTCCGAATCTTTGAACAAAATGTCGAAAACCCATCAGAAATATTTTTGGCGGGAAAAGAAACATCCAAATTTGATTTGAAGCTGGACAACTCGGGAACGGTTAGAGGTAGACGAATTATGCGAACGCCAATCGATTCAGAATGGTCGAATTAGTTATATAAAGGATTTCGAGCCTATAAAAAAAAAAATGAAAATTACTCGAAAAAAGTTGTAAGGGGTTGACCCCTAAAAATCATGAAAAACAACAAGTCGTCACATCGTCTCGAAATATGCCCTGTATACGTAAAATTTTATGCTCATTCCGAAAATGTATGATTTTTATGTGCTCAGATATAAGATTAAGCCGGAAAAGGGTGTTTAAAGTAGAAAATCCAATTTTATGAGATCTTTTATTTTCAATTTTCGAATTTCAAATTTCTGTCATATAACATATTTTGACGTGCCGATTCCGAATCTTTGAATGAAAATATCGAAATCCCATCAGAAATATTTTTAACGTGATAAAAACATTTAAAATGGATTTAAAGCTGTCCAACTCGAGAACGGTTAGGGATAGACGAATTCTCCGAACGCCAATCGATTCAGAATAGTCGAATCAGTATAAACTAAGAATTCGAACGGAAAAGATCAACGGACAAAAAAGTCGAATATATCACCATACATAATTTTTTGAACTTTTTTATTTTTCATTTTTTGAATTTCAAAGTTTTGTCCTCCAACGTATTTTGACGTGCTGATTCATATCGAAATCCCATCAGAAATAAAGCTGTCCAACTCGAGAACGGTTAGAGATAGACGAATTCGGCGAACGCCAATCGATTCAACCCCTAACCCCTAGCGAAATTTTAATACCCACAAGTAAAAACTTGAATACTATATGGGACAAGTACACAAGTTTATAACCACTATAAAATTCTGTTCTTGGAAACGAATACTTACCATTATAAACCCATTTTTCAGATTACTACCCGGTATTGAATATTTCACTAGTCATTCATTATCTAATTCACTAATGCCAATTGAACTGTTCACTTATGAGTAGAACATAGGAGACTTATAATTATTATGTCGATCAGTAACCCTAAGTGAACTGTTTACCTACGAGCAGAACCTAGGTTTTTTATCATTGTTATGTTGATCAGTTAAGCCAAGTGAACTGTTCACGTACGAGTAGAACATAGATGAGTTATCATTATTATATTGATTAGTAACCCTAAGTGAACTGTTCATCTACGAGCAGAACCTAGGCTTGTTATCATTGTTATGTTGATCAGTAATGCCAAGTGAACTTTTTATTTATATGCACAATCTTTTTGCTACAATATACAGGGTGTGTCACGGTCGATGGTACCTTAGACGTTTACGGAGAACGGGACATCATTCGGAAACTTTGGTTTCTCAAGTAGTTGCTCTTTGTCTATCGATCTAAAATATTTTCAGCAATGCAGCGTTGCCGCTTATACCAGAAAGTAGCAGCATCTGTGTTATTTTAAATGGGTCACCCTGTATATTACCGCATTTTTGAACTTGTCATTCCTTTCTGATTATTTCTGCCTCATACTTCCCTATACCTATCTCTAACTGTTTTTGAGATATTGGTTATTTTCAATATTTTTTATCCAAAACATAGCTCGAATTGAATGTTTATTTCTGCGGTATTTGGATTCTTAGGAAGTTGCAATTTTGTGTTCAGTTCATCAAGATAATGTACATTGATTCTGTATAGAGAAGTTTGTTCTTCGTTATACAGGGTCGTTCAAAATTCATGATCTTACTGCTAGATACGAAAAGGGTTGAAAGTGCGTTTTTTTAAATGGAACATTCTGTATATTATGAAATATCCTGAAAAATGACTAAATTCCCTTCGAATTGATATATTATGTTCCTATACCTAAATAGCCAGAATTCCGAGATAATAGCAATTTTCACTTGTAATCTCCCAAGTGCTTGAATTATTGTCGGAAATTATTCGAATACATGAAATTTCAATCCACGATAAGAACATAACTTTTTTATTTTTTTTGTTCCGAATTTAAACACATTTATTGATGAAAATTTTGTTAAGTACTTTACATATCAATATTTCAGTGGTTATAAATAGTTCAGGTGAAACCATCGTTAGTTATTTCTTATGAATTGTTGGATGATTTTCATTTCTCGTTGTGAAATTTTCACTTATAATCTCCCTAGTGCTTCAATTATTGCCGGAAATTTTTCAAGTACATGAATTTTTTGAAAATTAAATTAAAAAATTGGCTGGTATAAGCGGCAACGCTGCATTGCTGAAAATATTTTAGATCGATAGATCAAGAGCAACTATTTGAGAAACCAATTTTTCAGTATGATCCTATGTCCCGTTCTCCGTAAACGTCTAAGGTACCATCGACCGTGACCCACCCTGTATACTATACTTCATCTATAATTATTTTTGGAAATTTTCAAAAAACCAATTGGCACTTCCAAGTCGTCTATATATGAAGGTTTTGGCCAATAAAAACATTATTATTATGGACGTTTTTCAGGTTCATATTACCGCGAGAATTGTTTAAAGTACTTCTCTTTCATTGGCTAACAAACTTTTTTCAATTGGTGCCCTTGTCAACTTTTTTAACGACACTATGAAATTAATGAACCAGTATTCCATGATGGAAAGATGAATAACCAAAAAAATCATATTATAGAAGTATCATGGAGTTCCGTTTCAATCAGCTGCGTTCTTTCCAAATTTCACGTTCGTAACTATAAAGCTCCTGAAAGCCTGCCAAGAGTGAGTGACACAAGCGGGCTTGCCTCCTGTTATAATACCTCAGCATCTGAGGTATTCAACAAGTTTAATATTAAAAGCTTCTTTTTCGTTTTGTTGTGCATTTTCATTAAATTTCAATCTGAAAATGAAACTTTACTCAGTATTACAGCGAAATCAATAATTTCAGATTCTCCCTTATTGCAAGATGCTTCCAAAAACATAGCAATAGGATGATGTGTCGGAACAAGAACACGAATGTGTAACCGACTAGTTAGTTAATACAGATATTTGCCCTTGAGAGTCTCAGGAGTGGGTGTGGCTTGACTGACCTTGGTCCGTCCTGATGGACGCCACACTAACTATTGTCAATCTGATGCTTTAATTTGTTTATAACAGGCGCCACCATCAAAACAAACCAAGCTCAACAACTGACATTAAAAACAAGTTATTATTTGAATAGTTTAATTATTAAATATTCGTCAGGTGAAAGGATTATTGGGACATCCAGTATAGTGCACTTATCTTAGTCTATGAAGGACTCCTTATATTATAGATATGCATTTGTTCTTAGCAGTCGGTAGTCGGTTTCCTTATTTGAAGGATCCTTTATTAGGTATTCATTTGATTTGAAAGAAGTCCAGCAGGAACAAATCCAACGGAAAGAAATCGAAGGAAAAGAAATCCAAGGAAAAGAAATCCACAGGAAAAGAAATCCAAGGAAAAGAAGGCCTAGAAGTTCCAATAATATTAGGCACTTCATCTAAGACATTGCATATTCAACCAACTCCTTTTCAAAAAGGATTATTCACACTAATTTGCTCCGACAAAAACTGTCAAAACTTAGTTATAACAATGAAACATTTGGAAAATCAAGCAGAAAAGTGGTTCACTGAAAATCTTCTGAAGTTAAATAGAGACAAAACTCAAAATCAATTTTTCGTCCGTTAATAAAATCAAAACAGGTGAGAGTGTAAATCTGCTAGGAATTACCTTCGATGATAATCTCAACTGGTCCCATCATATTGATGACCTATGCTCTAAACTCTCTAAATATATATTCTTGCTACGTCAGTTGAAGTTTATGATTAGTCCCAAAACTTTGTTGACAGCATATTGTTACAGACCTGAAATTTGATAAAGACTTCTCGAATTGTTCGAGATCGTTCGATGAATTAGATGGAAAAATCTAGAAGCACTAACTTTTGTTCTGGATCAATCGTCGAACATTCTATTTGTGTTCTGCTGATTTCTTAAGTTTTCTAGAACTTTATTTGTATATAAAAGCAATGCATTTGTGAGATGAAGTAAGTTAGTTAGAAAGTTACCTTGAGTTACCTTGGATACAAGTATTTTGACAGTGACTTGTATTACAGTGTTGTCAAGTAAAGTTTGATTAATAAAGGCGAGTTCATACCAGAGTACACTTATTTTTGAACCGGAAGACGCAACAATATTACGCCTTTTTTCATTCACATCTCAGATATGGCATTATTTTATGGGGAAACTCGTCTTCTTCAGATAGAATTTTCAAGCTTCAGAAAAAAGCGGTTAGGATACTTGCGAATGCAGGTTATAAAGACACTTGCCGACCTATATTCAAGAATCTGGGATTGATGCCCCTTCCTACATTATATATTTATCACTCGCTCCTTGAAATTCACGAACATGTAAATGAATTCGATACTAATGCGATCTTTAATTATTACAGCACTCGTAGTTCAGCACTCATTAGACCTTCCAGATATAGATTACAAAAGTCTGCATCTAAGTCCCTCAATACAAATCTGTATAATATCCTACCACAAAAAGTGAAAAAATTTACATTTCAAACTTTCAAAAATTTTATCAAAAAGGATTTAGTCACCAAATGTTATTATAATGCAGAAGAGAACATGGCTAACCCACCTGTTGTAACAGTGTCCAACGGTTGATGCATAACCTCATTTTATGCATGTATTTTAATATGTATGTAACCGTACTCGTGTTTTACGTATTTGTTCAATATTTTTTAATGTACTTATTATATTGTTTATGTTCAATATTTCAATATCTTTTTGTATGTATGTATAAGCATTTTATCCTTATGTGATTTCCTGATTCTAGCATCAGGCTCTACTTGTAACACTTGACTTGCTACAAATGTATGTATTTGCATAACGTAGTCAAATAAACGCTATCTATCTATCTATCTATCTATGATGGAGTATTCCTTCGTCAAATTCGTCAATTGTTGTAAAAAACAACAACAAAAAGGTGATGAACAGATATGTTGGCCTAATGGTCTTATTCACTCGCGTGGCTTGGAGTTTGTGGTTTTGTTCAGTGCATAATAATGCAATAAAACGTTAACTGGGGCATTGCAGTCCTCTGCAACGAACCGCCAACTCTTATTGTGTGTCGTCGAAAACAACCCCCAAGTCGACGTTTTACGTTTCGATGCTTTTGTTGATGTTCATCCGACTGACGTTGTATTACAGCGACACGGTTC
Source organism: Chrysolina haemoptera (assembly GCA_958298965.1). Classification (NCBI taxonomy): domain Eukaryota; kingdom Metazoa; phylum Arthropoda; class Insecta; order Coleoptera; family Chrysomelidae; genus Chrysolina; species Chrysolina haemoptera. The sequence continues at coordinate 27,835,772 of OY282598.1, forward strand.
AAAGAGTTTGTCTGAGATAACGAAGTTATCAATTAACGAAAATGCTGCGAGATGCAGATTGTCAATAAATGAAGTTTGTCTTGGGAAAATGTGTAGATAGTACAGTAACCACAGACATATGTAAGACACAAGTGAAGAATGGATCGTAGCACTTTGAAACACATGACTTCTTGACATCATCAGGTTAGAAAAAAAAAATTATTACCAGAAATCAATACAATAATAAATCCTACATAAATACTTTATGTAGGATTTGTATAAGCGATTCTTTTCAACATTTACTGAAGAAATTGCCGGGATTATGGGTGAGTTTAACACTGAGGCAGGAGTAAAACCCAGTTTTTTCTTTGGCACGTATAAGTAAATCTTTCTCGCGTTACTTATTTTCAACATAACACGTAAATATCATAAATAACTATTCTAGGAGAAGATATTTTCATTAATTTTTCTTTTATATGAAGTAATAGGGAAGTCTGTAACGGCAAGTATAGTATTTTAGCAACATTTTAATTTTTTTTCATGAGTTGACCTGAGAAAAGTGCTGAGAAATATGATTGAATTTTTTGACGATATTTTGTAAAAACTATTAGGACCGCTGATATTTCGAAATACCTTATTCTATGTTGAAAAGAGGAACTTTCTCCATAAAAATTGAAAAATGAAAAATGTGAATTATTTGTAATATCTAACAGAAAACAACTACTTCCCCGGCACAAGCCACGCTGGACATTGAACTACATCTGATAGATATTGTGAAAAGACTCTAACTGAAAAGTTTTCCTCGAAAAAATCATTAAATAAATTAGGTAAGGAGAATGTTATTGAAAAAATATCACTCACAGAAATCGTTCATTTCATTGAAGCAAGGTTCGCTTCTCTCGCATTTAATCCCCAATACATTTTGGTCGACAAAAATCTATTTCGCTTTGCCAAGCTCTTCAGGAGGATTAATATAGGATTGGAATAAAACAGGCTCTTCAGAAGCATACACATTAGGGATGCATATGAGGGAAACATTTCTTCTGCGGTGACACTTTGAAAATTATTTTTTGACATAGACCTGTCATGGGCATTTTGATTTTAGTTCGAAAATATGAATAAGAAATTCTTATTCATATTTTCGAACTAAAACCTTATTCCATATTGAGCACTTCGAAATGAAATCTAATCGTTATACCTACAACCCTGATCTACGGATGAACATATAATTACTGAATAATCAGATTTAAATCAACGGCTATTCATTGAGCATTAGGAAGCTAGAACGTGAATGAATGGGCAAGTTAATAATACTGAGTTTCCTACAAGGAATAATTAATATTTGATTGTCGATAAACACACAATAATCCAATATTTACATAATCGACATCAAATGTTCACCGTTAATGCCATTAACAGTTATGAATTATTGCATGTTGGCACTCATTAGGAAACAGTTATATATCTCGACCGAAACAGAATAATAATGCAACACCAAAATATCACATCGGTGTATCAGAATTATTAGGAAACTGCTAATAACATCAGACCTCATTCGCGTGATTCGATTTCACTGTTCAACATAATACAGAGGGGTCCAACGAAAAGTATGCACCTAGCTTTTATCCTTTTTGTGGAATTGCAAGCAAAAATGCTCGGACACGTGGAGTTTGTTTTTGAGGGGGACTCATTTCAGATATATTTTGCAACTTGTGCCTTCAACCCCTCAGCGACGGGGTGTCACAACCCTAAAATTTTAAATGGAACGTGGGGTCGACTGATATATCATTTGAGAGGGCACTTCCCAATGATACCCTATTTGTTGATATTTACTGAAGCAGTTAATGCGAAAACGGCTTTAAGAACATGAACCCGATAATGTTGGTATTAATGAAAAATACAAATAAGTTTTGGTTACTAGGAATTAAAACATGTACAAGTAGTACGTTTCAATATTTGTTACTTGTAATAGTGCTTTGTAAATAAAAAACAAGCTGTTAATAGAGAATTGAAAGACGAATCGAATGAGGTATCACTCAACCGTTTAAAAAAATATTTCATCATGGCACCTGGCCGCCATTTTAAAAGATAGAATTTTCATAAAGTAGCTTATGAATTACCACTTAACCAAAAAAATTCCATTTCGTTCAAAAGTTACCAAGGGGGGGTTACTTTATGGACAGCCTGTATTTTAATTTTTCCACCTAATACGACTCAGTATTTTTATAGGAGGAAAAAAATCTTTTTTTTTTTCGTATTCGAACTGAAGAAATTATGTCTCACTGCGCATTTGAATTAAACCTTGTATTTGAAAAGTTCCTTTATCAATCAAGTTCAAAGTTCAGTATCCTATTAAATGGGATTGGAAATACATTATTTTTTGATGGAATATATTTTACGCTCGGCCGCAGGCAGTTATTTGAATTATAATCGTTACATACATTTTTTATGTCGATAAACAAAGCGAACCGCGTACGGTAAATTAATCACTACTCAATTTTTTAAAACAGTTTCGATATTTAAACAAAAATTTGATGAATTCGAACGCTTTCCTTGTTCTGAGATGCCATGATATTTTTGCAGCAATAGTTTCAGTACAATTATTATTATTTTCTGAGGAATCAATGAATATCACTGAGGCCGTATAAATAATGTATTTTTCTGTGGTAAACCCATACGTTTTGAAAAATTCTTTTATGGTGGTGCAAATATAATATGGGCAATGAACGTCTTTTATACCCTCTGATCGCATTCTTTTTATGAGATAGAAGGCGCTTTACTGTTACTTATTCAATAAATATCCACATTAAAAAATGTATGTTGACGATAGATTTCTTCTTTATATTAACCTCGTATGGGGACATATATGAAACCACTGGAGAGAAGTGATTTTTTAATTTTTCAATTTGTCTTCGTTCGTCAAAGTATTTCAAGTTCATTTTTATTATTCGTTCAATAGCATTCCGTCAAGCATTACCATTTTAGGCCAGTAGAGAGATAGACATGAAAAATCGAAAATTTAACTATAATTTCAAAAGTTTTCAAACTTTAGTAAAATAAATGGTACATCGAGAAACCAATGAATCTCAGTTTGCAACCCCTTCGGAAGTACGCAACATTATCAAAATGGCAGTTAACTCGAATTTTACTGTATATTTGTTGAGTAAATTCCAAAAGTTCTGTAAACTTGCAGTAGTGTTGAATATCCATCCACCAAGTCCGCGAGTTAGACCAAAGACTCAGTCGACTGTTCCCCTACATCAGAGAACATGGTACTCAATAGAAATGAGCCAGAGCTCGTACCATCGGACCAAGATGAACTCAGAAGAGTTTGTATTGGTATTGGTAAGTATGGATGGTGACTGATGCTCTGCGACCTGATAAGATCTATTGTGCCCCATCATCTTCTGTCATCACAGGATGTTCTTGTTTACAGCAGCCCTTCAGGCCTCAATTCCTTCAGGAATTTTGGGATTTTGAGGGGGTCTACTCGTGGTTTTTCTCCCACAGTCAGCTGGTATGATCCCAGTATATTCAATCTTTTATGATGTACAGCGTAACACTTCATCAGTATATGGTGGGGTGTTTCTGGATGTTCCCCACATAATCTGCAGGTGCTGTCTTTCTCTAAGTCTAGCTTCCTTAGGTGTTTTTTGAGTCTGCAATGACCCGTTAGAAATCCCGTGATTGTCTTTAAACTAGTTTTGCTGATGTTGATCAGTGTCTTCGATTGAAATTACCGAGGAGATCTTTGGCTTGCCTCAGCCCTGGAAGTCTCAGCCAGTATGTTGCTCTCATTGCTTTTTCTGATTTATTGAGTTCTTCTCGGAAGTAAGATTTTCCGCAGAGTGGTTCTGGCCCGATCAATGGCGTTGATGCGCCTTTTCGTGCCAGTGTGTCTGCTTGTTCATTGCCCTCCACTCCGACGTGACCTGGTACTCAGAGGAGGGTCACCTTGTTGTTCCTGCCTAGATCATTAAGTTTGTCTAGGCATTCCCAAATCATCTTCGAGTTGATGTTAGAAGAGCTCAAGGCTTTGATGGCTGCTTGACTATCGAATAGGATCAAGATTTCCTTGTTCCGGTATTTCCTTTTGAGGTTGAACTGAATGCACCTTTCTATGGCGAGAATTTCCGCTTGGAAAATGCTGGGAAACTGGCCCATGGGTTCCGAGTATTTGGTGCGAGGTCCAAAGACTCCTGCTCCATTCTCCTTGGGAGTTTCGGACCCGCCCGTGTACCATGTCATGGTATTCTTCCCCAGTGCTCGAATGGACTCTATGTCCCATTCTCGTTTGGTGTTTAGTTCCGTTCGCAAAAATTTCTCGAAACTAAATTTCCTGGTAATTTCGGTAGAGGTTGAACCCCTTACACCGTGTGCTGCCCTTTTGAGTCCGACTTTAGCCAACCTGAGGTTTGCTCCCCAAGCAGTTCTCCTCACCATGACGTGGAGAGGAGTGAGGTCCAGAATGACCTCTATTGCTGTTGTTGGAGTCGACCTCATTGCTCCTGTTATACAAAGACATGCTAGTCTTTGCACTTCCTCCAAGATTTTCTTTGTTGTGGCGAGCTCGGTCGGCCACCTTACTGCGAGGCGAACAGTCCTTAGGTGCTGAAACTTTGTTCTTCAATTGAATGGTACTACTGTTGTTTTTTGATGAGTTAATTCTCAACCCTACCGAGAGGCACCACCTTCTGGTTGTCTCTAGCTCTCTTTCTATGAGATCACAGAGGGTTTCCTTCGAATTTGCCTTTGGCCATAATGACCATGTCGTCCGCATATCCAAGAGTTTATGTTTCTCTACTCCGAAGAAAACCCTGAATGAGTCAGTCGACTGGTCATTCACTTTGAAGAACATGAGACTTAAGAGAAAGGAACCAAAGCTAGTACCATCGTACCATCAGACCACCAGACAGAAAGTACAACACAGTACAGCACAGAATAATTCCAAAGGAGCCACTTGATATTTTCTAGAAAAGTTCATACATTCTGAATCAATTCACTGCATTATGTTGTACAAATTTCCCAATTTGTCTACGTAGGTACGTGAAATTTCATGCCACCATTATGCATATATTAGGAGGTGAGAAGATTAGACCTAATAACAAGAACAGGTGATTTTATTAGACTTCCTAATTGAATTAGTTGAAACACTTGCTATTACTTTGATAGTTAGGAGAACACCTGAACAATCATCCGAAGAATGTCAAAACACGAATCAGAAGATTATGAGAAAAGCGCACAATAGCTTCAACTACGTCACCAGCATGTTGTTCTTTATTCCGGTTTGGAAACTTATGCATATCTCTGTATTGTCTTATCAAGCAAGAAACCTCTGCAAAGATGGGAGAAGATAACAATAGCAACGTATTTGTTCAATCCTGTTCTTGTCATCAGAGAAATGAACGTCTTTCAGAAGCGCGTAATAAAGCACGTATAATAATCACTTCAGGCGGATTTAGGAGAACTAGTATATTTCACGTTCTCCTCAATGAAGTTAGGAATTTGATGCATATTAATCATATTAGTGTAAGCGTATTCAAAACTATTAATAAGCCCGGAAATTGCGTAGTGCTATTGCAAGTTCCTCTCAAAACTTTTCAAGTTATTCCCAATTTGTGCAAGATATCAGTTATCAGTTTATTCTCGTAATGCTTTCATACATTGAACTCATGATTTTGTTTATCATTTGAATAAGTTGTATTCATTCAATCATTGCATATTATTCGTAAATGCTCTTGATATTGAGCATACAGTGAGTTTCCAAAAAGATAGAAAAAATAATTAATATGCATTCATCAGAAAATGGCAATTCTGGTGGAAGGCGCATGTCCAAGTTATCTTAATTTCGGCTTTCTCCTTTCTGACCTCTTCGGATGTCTCTGTAGTGTTCTATCTGAGATTCCTGAGAACATGCTCCAACAGTCGCTTCTGTCTGCTTAAGGTAACCTAATCTGTGCAAACAACGATGTCTTGCAGAGTGGTCCCTCTAGTGAAGGCGCTGTGTACCAGCTAACGCTAACTTGCCAGCAACGCAGATTCCTATGCGAACGGAAGAATGTACTGTGCCAATAAACGAAGAGGAATTCATTGATATAATGTACTATATTTTTTAAAGATATATACGTCAGTGCTCTGGGACCCTGAATCAATGAACTTTTTCATAGCAGCAACGAAACCTGATCATAATCAATGAATACCTTCGTACGTCAGTGAATGTCTAATCATTGAAACGATGAACAATTTATTGTGCCAATGAACGGAAAGGTAATAAACGGCATTTATTAATATAATGTTCCATATTTTTTTCGTGAAATAGTACACATTTTTCCTTAATTTCAAAGACCTCTTTCACAGCCGCAACGACCTGTTCATAGGTCTGAAAATAGATCATCATTGATCTCGATGAATGTACAGTATACTTGCTTTGACTAGTTCAGCATCTTCTCCATCTCTCACTGTGTTATGCCCATCAGCTCCTATGGTGGTGAATCTTCTGATATTTAGTTTAAATAGTACTGCCTGAGTTTGATTTCCGACAGAAGGATCTAGGTCATGTCTGTGGACAAAATCAACAACAAGCTGGTACTCATTGCTGAATCCATCTACACTGATCATACACGCCTTTATTTGCATTGTGATTTTTCAGCATAAATATCAATTTATTTTTTATAATACGACTGTGATCCTCTCGGAACGTACAGGGGGGTTAATTTTTTTATTTCGCGAATCGGACGAAAGTCATGAGGAAAGAAAATATTTAAAATGAAAAAATAGAATTTTTGAAGAAAAAAAAATTTTGTCCGTCCGTTTGTCATTTTTCGAAAATTTCTGTTTGTAAGCAATTCAAATCCTTATATTTTCCGAACTCTTGAATATATCGCTTTGAAATTTTAACCACGTCAACAACTCGAGGACAATTTTGCAAACATTTTTTTTTTTTCGATCGGAAAACTCGGAAAATTGGTCATTCTTTCTTTTTTTCTACTGCTCAAAATACAGGTCCAGGGTTTCGTGTTTTCCACTTCATATTTTTTTGACAAGTACTCCCAATTCTACTACAGGAAGCTTTTTTGATAGAGATCGAAAAATGCATAACGATATCCCGGGCGATTTTCCGAAAAATGTTCATTTTTTGAGTCCCTATTGTGGCCAAACCGATGAAGGTAACAAGGATTTTGAATATGCATGAGATGAAGCTTGAGTCAAAGAACGAAAAATGGTGAAAAACTCATTTTTCCGAAAATGAAAATTTTCATTTTCGAAAAATTTCGAAAACGGCTTCGAATTTCAAAATTTCACAAGACTCTTTTTGATTTCCTCCAAAGAATCTACAAAAAATTTTCATACATTTATTCCATCAAAACAATAGTGCAGGAAATATTTTTAAAAAATGAAAAAATCGATATATCTCCATAACCAATAAAAAAAGTAGGATTTTTTTTGCCAAAACTACTTCTAATGAACTCTATCGACCCTCCAAATTCGGTTTCTTCGAATTCATAAACGGAGCAGGAAAAAAAAATAAAATCTAAAAAAGGCTGGAATTTTTTTTATAAAAACACCAAAATCTCAAAAATTAAAGAAATGGAAAAGTGTGTAAAAATAAATACATTGTACTCAGTTAGTACTACAAAAAGTTATGATGAAATTTTTTCCTACTCCGAAAATAAAAAAATTCATTTCGACGATTTTGAATATTTCCTTAAATTACCTTGACGGCTTCTGCTTCTAAAATTCCACATGGGACTATGGAAAGTTAGTGGTGGAATTTTTCCTTGTCTGAAAATGAATTTTTTCTTCGGGACTTGGAGAATTATTTCGACAAATTCGATTATTTTTAAATATTTCCCAAACGCCTGCATATAATGGAATTTTGCATAGGACCTTTTCTAATTGCCTTCAGAAAATATACAGAATATCGTATACATGTGTACACGGGGCATACATGTGTACAGGGGACATACATGTGTACACGGAACATACATGTGTACACGGGGCATACATGTGTCCACGGGGCATACATGTGTACACGGGGAATACATGTGTACACGGGGCATACATGTGTACACGGGACATACATGTGTACACGGAACATACATGTGTACACGGGGCATACATGTGTACACGGGGAATACATGTGTACACGGGGCATACATGTGTACACGGGACATACATGTGTACACGGAACATACATGTGTACACGGGGCATACATGTGTACACGGGGAATACATGTGTACACGGGGCATACATGTGTACACGAGAGGCTAGGATCGTCGCGCGAAGCGCAATAGTTAAGCCGCCGGCAGGTCGAGTGTGGGCGCAAGGCGGATACCGCGTCCACACTTTTGTTTAACCTGTTCTCTATATACCTACGGGGCAACGAATCTTTCGAATAGATCGTCATCTTACAGCTCGTGTCATCTGAGAATAAACAATATCAAGTTATATCATTCTACCCCCTTCTTTGATTCCCTACAATTTCTGAGCATGCATGATTTTTCTTTCCGTGTGAGTCCCAAGATTAGAATAAATATTGTCACGTAGTAAATTTTATGGACTAAATTGAAGTTATTTCACTTTATATTCGGTATTTACAAAAGTTGCGTGCCGCTAAACACAAGACTGTAAATTTCAATAAATCGTTATGTCCAATCAACAATTGAATAAGGTAATTTGCGAGTGAACATACCTGATAACCAGAGGGTCAAGCGAGCTTTATAAGTACAGAACACGGAATAATAGAGTGTTTTTGAATATCGAGTGGCGTGCAGGTAACCACCGAACGCTGAGTAAACAAAAACCGACATTGGAGTTGGGATTTTGTTATAGAAAAAGTAACCACGATGGAAAAGAGTATTGGCTCTGATATAATATTGATATACATATCAGAAGGCCAGTTGGGCAAATGGAAAAACGAAACCGAACGAAGAAAACGCGGAACGAGGTGAGAATACATAATTGGAAAAACTTCTGCATGCGAATGAATCCCAATTACAGTTATTTATTGTGCAGTTTTCATATAATATCAAGCGTGTTAGAAAGTTGTTACTGCAGAGTTTTTTGTTAATATTTTATAATAGTATTTCAGTCCCTTAATTGGGTGTTATCGATTCTAGATTTATTTGCGAGAGAAGATCACTAAATGAAGATTAGGGTTGAGAATCAACCCATTTTGAAGCTCATTCAGGTTTTGTTGAAACCATTTTTTGATTTTTTACTCTTATTCCAGTCATTAAATAGTTATTGGATGAAGAAAAGGTTTGTATTTCGTGCAGAAATTTATTTATAAAATAATAGCAAAGCGCTTTCGACTATAAAGTCATCATCAGTGCTTACCTGTAAGTAGGTGACATGAAATAGAATTTGGGAAATTTTAATAATGAAAAAGCTTAGTCTAATGTCTAACCAAATAAATGAAGATTGACATTGTGTCAAAAGTTGACAATGACAATGAAGTATGGCATAGAACAATACCTATAGAGATAATGATCTGTGTTATGAAAATTGATAAATGACAAATCAGTCAGATTTTGAGAAAGTTTCAACAGGCAGAGTAACACATGTCTACTGAAGCTTTGTTTTGAAAATTGTTAAATGACAAATTGGTCAAATTTTGTGATTTAATCATGAAAATGTTTCAAGGAGACAGAACCAAAGTTACAAAAATTGTTTAGTCTAATGAGAACTTGTAAACTTTAAAACGTCAGCCCTAACTAAAGGAACAAACATGATTATTGGTTCAGCATCCTGGGAAACCTGATTGGAACTTAAGATCGTGAGATAAGTCTGATGAGAACCCCAATCTCAAAAGCAGCAAAGAGGGTAATCAAAATGATGAACCTACACCAGAAAATTGTTTTAAGAAATTTTCAAACAAATTTTATTCTATTTCATGTCACTTACTTACAGGTACGCACTGATGATGACTTTATAAAATCTAGACCAGAAAATTGTTTTAAGAAATTTTCAAACAAATTTTATTCTATTTCATGTCACTTACTTACAGGTACGCACTGATGATGACTTTATAGTCGAAAGCGCTTTGCTATGATTTTATAAATAAATTTCTACACGATACAAACCTTTTCTTCATCCAATTACATTGGAACGTACACACAGCTTGACAATTTTCAATTAAATAGTTATACCTGGAAAAATATCCGGGAGTTTTGAAAATTGGTAATTTTATAGATATCGATGTGCTTTTTTCAGATTTTTCACTTTGACACCTAGTACCTTTTGCGTTCGCGAAGCCATATTGGAGAAATTACGCCAAAAACAGTTTTTTGATAATATTCCCTCTCTGACTCATTTACAATGAAAATTGTTATGTAATAAAGTAGACTGAAAAACAATTTCCTATAATTTATGTAATAATTTTTTTCAATGAATAGTTTTTAGCGTACGAGTGCCGTACGCTAAAAACGATATCACGCGTCCGTATATTAACGAAATAGCTATTTGTATTACATGGGAGGAAAGTACCACTTTTCCTCCCACAAAATGTAGTTTACTCTGACACTCGTCTATACCTGACACTCGTCTATACCGTGTACGGGTATTTACGGGAAATGGTCCGATTTGAATTTTTAAAGCGGCATTTTGAAGTTGACGTTAAAAACTAGAATTTGTCTATCTCACATTTTGCCATAAGTTTGGAGAACATTGTTAAAAATGCATCTGAACACAGCGCTTCGAGTGAAAATTCGTCGCCGAGTCGTGCTAAGGTAGTAGTGGAGGGGGCGCCGAGAAGCGACGTCTTCGCTGTATAGAAAAAAGCGCCTTGTTCGCGCAACCGGTCTCTCACTTCTCCTCCGCACAAAAAAAATTTTGAGTTGCAATTTGGATTTTAGTTATTTATAAAGTATCCCCGAAGTCATGGCGCAAGTCGCTTACTATTAGAATTAATTTCCACAAAAAATTTATATTGGTTGGTCTAGAAGCAATCTGTCTCCGCTGCTTCAATGTGAGCCTTTTGCTCAATGGGGTTCAACTCGGTGACAGAGTTTGGATTAACCCGTTCAAAGTTAAGAACGAGACCAAGTTCATCGACTGCACGGGCTGCTGCTGCTCCGATCCCTGCTTTTCATGGTCACAGACCCAGCAGAGAAGGAGATCTGAACTCTTGATAACTTTACAGGCTCCATCTAGCACCATTCTGGTATGTAGACACTCCAAACTCGAAAGTCCACGGCCTCCCTGCTGTCTGGGAAAGTACAACCGTGGAACGGACAATTCAGGATGCAAGCTCCTATTAAGATGCATCATCTTACGAGTTTTCACATCGAGTTGTCGCAGCTCCTCTTGAGTCCATTTCACCACTCCAAAGGAGTAGAGTAAGATCGGAACGGCAAGCATTTTAGTTGCATCAACTTTGTTCTTCCCAGACAGTTCTGACGACCAGATTTGTCGGAGTTTGTGCTGATACTTGCCACGGGGAGAGTCTTTTATAGTGGTTTTCTCTTGGGAGTGGCGCTGTTCCACTCCAAGGTAAGTGTACGTCTCTCCGGCATCAAGATGGTGTAGAATGCTTCCGTCTAAGAGCTGGATATGCTATTATTATTACTATTATTTGTAGGCCCAGATTTTTTTGACAGAAATTTAGAAAAAATCTGGATTCTTAAAGTTTTAATTTTCTGTCATTTTGTAAAATTTTCGGAAGAAAGCAAAAAGTTTCAATCCATGAAGGTTGGAGTACTTTCAATTTGACACATTTCTGGAAAAATCGGAGTAATTTCGACGGGTTTCGAGATAAGGCACTATTTTTGTCTAGCGCTCTTCCACTAACCTATAAAAGACCACGCACACTCCTTATGCAAAAAGTCTTTCCAAATTTTTAGTATGTTGTTGAACTCTGCTTCCTGAACAAAAGTTACCATAGGCACACAAAAATTCTATGTATAGTTTACGAGATACAGAGTGTTGAAGTTGTAAGATGGAACTTTCAGGACATTATTGGCTGAACTTTATTGCTGGGAATATCATAAAATTATTGGTGGATTTTCGATCTACACCATACTACTATACTTGGCCAGTGCAATGTTATGTTTTTCAAGCATTTTTTAAAATTGTATACAGGGTAAATCATGACTTTTTCCGAGTTACACAAAATGAAAATAATTTCAGAATGGAGCATCAACGTCAAGAGTCGGATCGTATGAAAATTGAATTTTCTATGTTCAGTATATCCGATAAGATTCACTGATTCCAAAAAATATGATTTTTCCTTAAATATACAGGGGAGATTGAAAGTATAAGTGTATCTGTTATATATTCTTTGGATTGCATGATTGGATCAATTCAGTGCACCAGTTATATGTGCCATGTAGCCTCTTGACAGGACGTAAATTTTGAATATTATACAGTGTGACTTAAGAATACACGAGACTAATATTACCTAAAATCAGCGAAATACCCTGTATAAAAAAAACTAACCGGTCAATTTTCCTTATTTCTTCACATTGTATAGGGGATATATCACATAAACTTCTGTGAAAAATACAGAAATTTAGTCTAGTTTTCAATTAATGGATGGAGATGCTGAAAATCCGATCGTATGATTATTCATTTGAAGGATAATTCAAACTAATTCCTCACAAAGAAGCTCCCAACTTTTTTCCCACTGAGAGTATACAGAATAACTATTTAAATAAGGCTAGTCGAAAGTAAGAAATACGGGATCGGTCAGTATATAGGTATTTACTTAAAATACTGATGTAACTATATAAATTCACACTATGGACAAATTCAATATTGATTCTTTCTTCCTTCATACTTTGAAATGAAAACGTAAAGTTCCTTTACCATGAAATCAATGAAAATCACGCTAATGGAATTGGTGAATACTAACAAATATAAAAATAATATCTGCTATCGGAATATTGAACAATTTGGCCACTCTTCAGTGAGGTTTCAAATCTGTCATGTGAGGTATAGGTTGAAAAATGCTTAAAAAGCATACCATTGCACTGGCCAAGTATAGTAGTATGGTGTAGATCGAAAATCCACCAATAATTTTGTGATATTCCCAGCAATAAAGTTCAGCCAATAATGGCCTGAAAGTTCCGTCTTACAACTTCAACACTCTGTATCTCGTAAACTTTACATAGAATGTGTGTGTGCCTATGGTAACTTTTGTTCAGGAAGCAGAGTTCAACAACATACTAAAAATTTGGAAAATTTGACCGAAAGACTTTTTACATAAGGAGTGTGCGTGGTCCTTTAATAACCACAAACCTACAATCTTTTCAAAGCACACATCATCGAATATTCATTCGCGGTAAAGGGATGATTTGGCCGCAGCCCAATTTTTTGATTCAACGTTTCCGTGCCTAACGAAGCTAAAAACGCAAACATTGGCTCTGCTTTGGCTCGTACAAGAACGGCAAATGCCATAAAAGTACACGTTCATATCGGCGTTGGTATAGAAACACTGATTTCCGTTGGCTTTTCTCCAAATACCGATTCGATTCACAAGAGAGCTCTGCTTGCTGAAACTTACAACAGGTGCATGATGTGAGTTTTATTCACAACACAAAAAAGAATCGCGGCGGGATTCGGATTTATTTATTTTGGAATCGAGAATGAAATGAATACAAATCTGAAGCAATATGATAACACTGGCTCTTAGAAATTTCCAGACTATTGGTAAATCTACCGAAACTGAATACGGAGTGGAGATGGGAGGTGTGAGAATTATTTCCACGGCTTCAAAGATATAATCCTGAAAGAATAATGTTAGTAAATCGGAGATGAAAAAGAGCAGATCGGTACAAATTCAACCAATTCTTGGTGTTAGTTTGATCTAAGTTTGTTATTTGGGCTTCTATTAAAATTCTACGGGAAATATAATATGAAATAATCAACTATCTGAATGAAAATGCGAATTTTTTCTTCTCAGTTAGAGCTTTTTCACAATATCTATCAGATGTAGTTCAATGTCCAGCGTGGCTTTAGCCAGGGAAGTAGTTGTTAGATTATTAATTATAGTTTATAACGTTCCCTGAAAATTATTGGAAACCAAAATAAAACAGCGTTTTATTATTCATCATAAAAAAATATTCAGAAGAAAATAAATTATAAATAACTTTCTCAAATAAATTTCCTCCTCCTCTCCTCTCTGTTCTTTCTGTACTGTTCTATTCTGGTCTGTTCTGTTCTGTTCTAGTTCTGTTAGAATTCTGTTCAAGTTCTGTTCTAGTTCTGTTCTAGTTCCGTTCTAGTTCCATTCTAGTTTCGTTCTAGTTCCGTTCTAGTTCCGTTCTAGTTCCGTTCCAGTTCCGTTCCAGTTCCGTTCTAGTTCCGTTTTAGTTCCGTTCTACTTCCGTTCTAGTTCCGTTTTAGTTCCGTTCTAGTTCCGTTCTAGTTCTGTTCTAGTTCTCTTTTAGTTCTGTTCTAGTTCTCCT
>OY282598.1:27850359-27873669 GCA_958298965.1 Chrysolina haemoptera
AATTGGAATCATTTCATCATCAGAAACCAACAAATCGACAAGCTTTCCTGTCGTTACATGTCGTCATAAAATAAATCCTGAAGTGCGGTATTACTTTAATGTCTTACGAGTTCATTACGGGGACCTAGATTTCTCCAGTCGAACAAATGCGAAAAAAGGAGTCCTTCGTTAAGATCTTCTTTCAGAAATAATGTCCCGCCATCAAGGGAAATATAAAACGACGTTCTGTCGCGCAGTAAACTTCTTGCTTGTTTGCAGAGTTATTTTTTCACAAAAGTCCGCAAAAATAAATGGGATATAAGAAACCTCGAAGCGATTTGTCTGGTAATAATATCACTTTGTTTAGAAATCACCGAAATGTATGTTTAGAGTGGAATTTCAAATTACTGAACTTTGGAGTCTCAGACTGGATGTTAGACAATGCATTAAAAGATAAATGCAGACGGAGAAATTGATAATAATATAATATAATGATAAAGATTATACAGAATTATTACAGAGAAATATAGATCAGACAAAACATGAATAAATTTGAAAGTCCCACAGAAGGGGAATTTTTCTGGAGCCTGATTCAGAAAAATGAATGAGGGAATGAATTGAAAATACCCCAAGTGAAACTGTTTTCCTAGGGTGTTATGAGCGGGTGTTATGGTCATTGTACGGGGGGAGGTGAAGCAAAAGCTAGAACGAAATTATTTATATGGAAAAAAATTCGTACAAGTAAAAACAACAACTCAACAAACAACAACAAACTAGCACTCCCCAATACTATTTTTGTAGATTTTGAAAGAGAATATTTATTTTCGTTCATAATGAATTAGGGCATTTTCGGACTAAAATTGGAAAATCCATTTTCACCATAAAACATACTAGGGGGGCAAAATAGGCTCGAAATTCTTTCAGATTCGTGATCAAGACCTCCAACTTACTACTTATACACTTTTTCCTGAAGAAATTTCAGTCCTGAAAAATCCGAATTTGTCTCACTTGTCATGGAAACACCCTCGTAATTTCCACGATTATTGAAGTAGACTTCTGTAAATTCCAGGAGCGTTAGATATACCAGCGATGAGTTTAAATCTTGCATGAAGTTAATCTGAGTGACATACACTGCTCGTCAGTGGCGATGAACCTAGCCAATTTTGCGAAAAATTATATTAGGGGACAATACAGGCTCAACGGATTCGGAATCAGGACACCAAGTTTACCAACAATACATATTTACGAGGATAATACCACATGAGGTTTTTATTTTATCGGACAAACTTTCAGTTTGCACGAAAACTTGGTTGCTTTGGTAATTGACGAGAGCAAATAACATGATAAAATCACGACACCGAAGGTGGAGTGATTTTCCTAATAAAAACCTCTAGGCACCGTTATCAAACATTTTTCATACACTGCTCCGCAGTGCCTATGGAATTAGGTACAAATTCTAAGATCTTCCATACACTTTTCCATGCTCAGGATTTATATTTTCGGGATATGACATATTTCAGGTTTTGTTTTTAAGAGAAACGATAATAACCGATTCAAAATATATCGATGTCCAATAATATCTAATATGTTTTCCAAAATGTTCATAACGAGGCCCAGCGATCTGTTATGAGAAAAAATGAAAAAATCTTAATCATGTATCCTCAGAGATAACAATTGTTATCGTTTTTGATGTCATTTACATATAATATGTGATTTGTTTCTCACAAATCTCGATAATCCAATAATGGGGTGCCAAGACATTTTCCTCAGAATGGATAATAGCTCTTCACAGCCAAACGAATCCGTGAAAATGTCTGCATTTTTGATACGTGATAGTACTTTCCATGAAGAATGGGGAAGTTTAAGTGTTGGAAGGAAACTATGAATGGAACTTTCGATCTTTACACCCAAATTCATGAAAACAATATCTTTTTTGTAAGTGTTACATTAAAGTTTACAAATATAAATAACTGTTTATTCTTATGATTGTTTACAAAATGAATAAGTAGATAGATCGAAGACAATATATTAGAAAGAGTAACATTCATAACAATAATAATAATGAAGGACATCGACGAAAACAAAGTAAAAGCAGCCATTGGGAATTCAGCAAATTGGAATTCGCCAAGTTTTGATGGCATAACCAATTTTTGGTTGAAAAAGCTTCATGTAGCACATAAGAATCAACAACAGAATGATTAACAACAACAAAATTATTCTGGTTAAGCTGAAAAAGAAAATAACATACCTAATACCCAAAAATGAAAACACAGAACTAGCAGAGATGTAGACATTTTTCCGGATTCGTTTGGCTGTGAGATGCTATTATCCATTTCGAGCCATCCTGAGGAAAATGTCTTGGCACCCCATTGTCAGATTATCACATATCACATATAAATGACATATCATATGTAAATGACAGTAATAGTGATCACAATTGTTATCTCTGAGGATGTATAAACATTTTTGAGAACATATTCGATATTACTGGATATCACGGCCTCTCTTCAAAAAATACCCGTAATATGACATTTTCTGAAAATATAAATTATTCTAGCATGGAAAGATGTATGGAAGATCTTGGAATTTGTATCTCGTTTCATTGGCAGCGTAGAGCAGTGTATACATTTTTTTCGAAAACGGTACCTAGTATAACTATTTTTCAGTCGGGTTCTAGGCGTCGAATAGTCGAATTCTATCCCAACAAGGAATGATACTTTCCGATGGATGAGCAAATACCCCAAAAAACTGAAAAAATCCATTTTCAAAGGTACATTTTTGACTAAAAATTCAGCCAAATGCACGGAAAGCCGTTTCCCATGAGAAAGGTGCGGGGCCCTTTAACAATGACTCCTGGAAGAGCTTGCTCAAATAGATGCCACATGTAAATCAATGTTTGTAATTTTCTACTTTGTGGGTTATTGTGGAGAGAAGGAGATTTCGATTTCCTAGAAATTATTCGGATCATTTATGTTGTATTATGTTGTACCCCTTTTTGTTGACTCGTGCTTCACACTGTGATGTCCCAAGTTGCATTTTGGCAATGACAACCACATAATAGACCAAAATTAACGTTGTAGTTGGTGTAGAAATTAGTCATTTATGAAAAGATGCTCTCTAAACCACCGGTCAACGTTGTTGTAACGTTGAGCATGACATCAGTCAAGCTACGACGTTCTCATAACGTTTACTCAACTTACTACAGACTACAAGTAGTAAATATTCTGGGAATGGGAATAACGTTCTGAAAACGTTTAAGTGACAACTTTAGTAATTTCAAACGTTTTCCCGACAGTAAAACGACCTTGTGAGATTCAACTAAGCAATGGGTAATTTTTCAGTTAGGTTGAAAACGTTTTAACAATCAACCTTCGTTCAAATATTCACTGCAGAGGACGTGTAGGCCAAATTTAAATAATAATTATTCACCCAATTTATTATATATATTTTTCAATTCAGTGTCAAGAACCATCGTTTGCTGAATTTTTTGACAGAAAATGTATTTATAGTAAAGGAAAAATGACTAGAATGATCCTAACCTAACTTTCGAATAGGAAATGAAAAGTGCTTACAAATTCACTGTCTTCTCTTACAGATAAAAAAAAAGTCGTGAAGAAACTTCACGGGCAAAAGCTAACATGAAGACAGGCAGTTTGGAAATCTTAAGTTTAATTTCTTTAGGAACAAGTGCCAACCTGAATAGGGAGATATTGAGAAAAGCAACTACTTTTTCAGAGGAACAACTATATTATAGCCAAGAGAAACAACTTGATTATGACCATGTACAACAGTTTAATAATTTGGAAGAACTGAGGGAAAAACGCGAAAGAGACGGGTTACAAAATGTGGAGCGGAATGTATTCGTTAGTTGGAATTGGTTCAGTTTTTGGTCCGATAAGTTGGTTGTATGGCAGACTAACGTTGAAAATTAGTATATTTTTAGTTACCTGACAACCAAGGTCGCGTTGACGACTTGTATTCTCCTACGCCATATTGGAAGTGTAATTCTATTTGGAACCAAGGTCGGCCATTAAAACTTGTCATCATTTTTGTTTTCTAGAAATAATTCATAGGTATTCCGTATTTAGTTCATGCTTGAATCTATATCAACATTGAAAATTGTTTATGAAAATATATATTTCTTATTTTTGACATTTGAAAATTTCGCAACAGATTGAAATCCCACGTGTTTTTTAGCATGAAACAATGGTATATGTGACAGTAAAATGTAATGCGTTGGCAATTTCTGTTTCGTAATCGTTATTTTTCGGTAATATTGAGCATGAAATATTTCGATATTAACTTACAGTAGTAGTTGCCAGAAAGTTTTTTCTCAGTGTCCATTTTGGCCATAAGTGATTATTTGGTTGATAAATCAACTATTTTCTGAACACCATAGAAAATAAACTGTCATTGCCGCTTGAGAGAGCGCTGGTGTGCAGTTGTTCTTAAGTAAATTCAGCAACGTTCAGGAAACGACCAACAGCTACCTACAGTTGCAGCAGAAACGTTGTAAAAACCCAAAAATGATTGACCAAATTCGTGTAAAACAGGGTTGTGACAACGTTGTGTTGACGTCGGCAACGCAACTTATGTTTGGTTGCACAACTTCTTCGAACACGTTGCAGTAACGTTGCATTGCTATTTGGAGTTTGATGCCTTGATAAATTACTTATTCACTCACTAAGTATAATACATTGGACAATAATGTTCATTTTCATCTGACCCGAATCAAAAACACGCATTTATTTTGCCAAACGATCTCCATAAATACCATTACATAGTGAAACCTTTCGTGACTCGTGATGGGTTTATCGATACAATTCGCAGGGATTGCGGGAATTCCAATTTATTCGCGCATATTTTTCATTTTCCGGAAAAGAAAGTAACAGTTTCCGTTGTTGTTCGACCTTCCGGCCTCAATATCCGGTCGGTGTGGTCTTTGAAAGCCTCCCCGGTCCTATTCCCACTTTATTAGGAAGTTTTCCTCTTGGCGTGGGTCCATATTACACATAAAATACTAACACGGTTTGAAAAGATTTCCATGTAGGGAAATTGCCTGTGGGCGAGCGCCTTTTATATGTTGGTTTATACAGAATGTTCCTTGAATATATAAAACTGTATTAATGCAACGGTGGAATTATATTTCGAATAATTTCAGCGGGAACTGGAATGATGTTTTGTCAAGAGAAGAAAATTGCATGCGGATCAAAACTATGATATGAAAAGTAATCGAAATTATAAGATGTTGTATCATGAGTTGTCTCAAAATTAAATATTTTTCAACGAAGGCGGCCATGAACATAAAAAAGCGAAACAAAAAAGCAACATTGATTTAAAAGGTAGAACAACCTGTAACTTCGTTGAAATAAAATGAGCTTATATGTATTACTAAGCCGCCTACTTTGAAGAACATTAAATTTTAGGAAAAATCATCATGAAACCAGATTGTATCTTTGTTTCCTTCAGGAATTTTCCAAAACCTTTCACACGAGTAAACTGATAATTTATAATTTTTCACTATGACAAAGTGAAAAGTACATCATGTTGCCATTTGAGAAATGGCAATTGCGAGCATTTCTTTATGGGTACTCTTCCTTTTTAGGTAATTTTGGATTATTGTTCGAATATATGGGAGCTGTAATTATATGGGGAAAAAAAGTTTGGATCACTTCGGGTTAAACCAGAAGTGCTGAATTTTCGGTATATAATGATGTCAAAATATGCTTATTTTAGTACTTTGGCGACAAACCAAATTTGAAATCTATAGCTTCAAACCTGTATAAAATTTGGGGGGCGTACCTTACTTTGTGGTCACCCGGTATATATATTCAGGTTGTCCCAGAATAAAGGGGACAAACTCCGAGGGTTCCGTTATGGAGTTATTCTGGAAAATATATTTTTTTTGTCACTTTCAACACCCTGTAACTCGTGTAATACTCATTTTAGGATATATATTTATGGGAACTTTCAGCCTTAAAATGAAGTGAGGATTCTACCCTCGGAGTTTGTCCCCTTTATTCTAGGACACCCTGTATATACAGTGTGACTCATTTAAGATGGAAGCACCCTTCTAAAACTTACGTTTGTCAACCAATTTGAATGATTTTGTTTCCTTTAGTTAGACATTCAAAAAGTCTACTACGGCACCAAATTTCATGTATAAATCTCCATTTTCAGGGCCAACTTATCTTATTTTTCAAGGTAAAAAATCTAAAAAAATTACTAGCGATTTTTTTAATAAAAATCTGACTACACCACTGGATTCGCGACATTCTCAAATGGTTCATATGTGAATTACGTTGGAATGCGTCAATCAATAAAAAAGTTATAAGGCAATGAAATTTGAAAAATATGCCGTGCAATCAACCCACCAATTCAATTTCAGAACTTTTATCGAAATTCGGAATACACCACTGTATTCAGGAAATCTTACTTTCATAAATAAAAAAATCATAAGATAATAAAATTTGAGAAATATGTAAATGGAATTTCACGAAAATCTCATATCTCATAATTTTTATTTGTCAACAAATTTCAATGAAATTATAGTCAGTGATATTTCGAGACTCTCTTAATCCGGTTGTGAAGTCAAAGTTTTCATAAAAGTTCTGAAATTGAATTGGTGGGTTGATTAAACGGCATATTTTTCAAATTTCATTCCCTTTTAACTTTTTTTATTGATTGACGTATTTCAACGTAATTTACATGAACCATTTGAAAATGTCGCGAATCCAGTGGTGTAGTCAGATTTTTAATAAAAAAATCGCTAGTAACTTTTTTACCTTGAAAAATAAAATAAGTTGGCCCTGGAAATGGAGATTTATTCATGAAATTTGGAGTCCCAGTGGACTTATTGAATGTCTACCTAACGAAAAAAAAATCATTCCAATCGGTTGAAAAATGTAAGTTTCAGAATGGCTCACACTGTATATATATGCATATATATATATATATATATATATATATATATATATATATACAATCTCTCAGTAATGGCAGAAAAAAAATTCTGAAGGGTTAAACAATTCTTGACTCTGACAAAAGTAGGACCCTGTGAATTATTTTGTATGTATGTGTACTATTGAATGGATTGTACTTGCCTTATTTGAACTGATTATTGTCGAAAATTTCGAAGTCTACTGCAAGAAATATTGAAAAAAAATTATTTTTATTCGAAAACCAAGTCGTTTGGGACATATGTTTATATGAATTTTTCGTCCTGAAAACTTTCAAATAATCACCTTACGAAATTTGTGAGAATATTTGCTTCTCAAATTTTTTTATGTTATGCGATACTGAAAAATGTTCGCAGTAATATTTTCATTGTAGATCCTGCACCGTAGTAAATGAAAAACTACAAAAGAACAAAACGATGTTAAATGAAACAACATTGTTTATTCCAGTCTCATAATATGTCATGACAGCGGAAAAAAAATTCTGTAGGGTTGAACAAGGCTCGACTCTGAAAAAAAGAGGACCCTGTGAATTATTTGAGAAATGAATTATTTTGTATCATGCGTACTTTTGAATGGATTGTACCTGCCTGATTAGAACTGATTATTGTCGAAAATGTCGAAGTTATATCCAAAAAATCTTGAAAAAAATGTATTTTTATCACCCTGTATCTCGAAAACCAAGCCGTTTGAGACATATTTATATGAACTTTTCGTCCTGAAACCTTTCAAACCTGTCAACGTACTTAATCAACACCTTGTATATAATGTGAACCCATAACTATGTTCAGAAGAGGAGAATTAGAGCCAATAAAGAGCCAAAACTGCCCATCGTAGGCAGAAATGAATCCGAAAATAACCCCTAACACATTCTGATCGTAGAAACCCATAAACTTTTTGATTATAATTTTTTTCCCATTGGAATCAACATTCACATATTACATGATCTTAATGCAGGAAAACTGTAAATTCTAAAAACATGAAAATAAAATGAAACTATAACAGAAAATTATAGTTGCATGTAATCAAAAGAGATAAAACTTTATCAATTTCTATCCAGCCACGTATTTTCACCACAACGTTGCGTGTAAATGGATTCCGTGATGATGAAATATATGGCCGTATATTGAACACCATTAACCGTTTATTTTTGGAATGAAATTGTATGAACAAGGAAAAATAAATAATGACATTATTGAAAACCTGTTGGAAAGTAACTACCTACTTTATATGTCCACGACTGAATTATATCAAGTGGAGAAAACTGGAAAGTGTTTGTTTCTTAAATACCAATTCCAATTTAATATTTGTTAAACATATTGCTCAAAAATACGGATGCAATATAATCCAGCAACGACAGACAAACTCGAGCAAAAAGTGAAGAATGAATTGTAGCACTCTGAAACTTGTCACATGACATCATGCATTATTAGAAAACAAACTGTTTACCAAAAAATCAGTGGTGGAACCTAAAAAAATTTTCATTTAAAAAAATTTAACTTTTTTTTTGTTGTTATTTCAGAAAATATAAGATTTATCAAAAACCGATTTCGATGGGTTGAGAGATAATTCAATTCTCCACATGAATGACTTTTAGTAATACCTTATGAAATACGCTCGTTTTCTCAGAAAACGTGGTTTAACGCTGACGTCATATTTCTCGCGCTAATCCGCCACTGCAAGTGCAGGCAGGGCCGAAAATTAGATTTGTCATAACTTTGCTAAAAATTATAGTAGAACGAAAAGAAAAAGTGCGTATCGTTCCTGAAGACTTCTACTTCCTCATGCAAATATAACATGTGACTATCTGAGTACCTAAAATGTGTTTTGTCCCACTTCACATAACCCTTCTACGATATTTCAGGATAATCCGAAAGTCATGGATATTTTAGTTGATATGAAATAATTATACTAAAGCAGGAATAAGTACCCTCTTTGGACCATATGCAACGATTTAAGACTAGTGAGACAAGTCTTACTTATACATGCCAAAGATAAAACTGAGTTTTACTCCTGCCTCAGTTTTCAACTCACCAATAATCCCGGTAATTTCTTCAGTAAATGTGAAAAATATTCGCTCATACACAGCCTACATAAAAAATGAAGTGTGTGATTTCAAGCTTGAGAGGGTTGAACTTCACAACAGTATTATTAAACATATACTCAGGAAATGAATAAGCGATTATTTTCAACATTTATTGAAGAGAATATCGGTTTTATGAGTGAGTTGAAAATGAGGCAGGAGTAAAACAAAGTATGCATGTATAAGTGGGACCTGTCACACTACTTTAAAATTAATGAATGAATGCGGGAAGCTGAATACACTTGTTAGTAATGAATGAAGCGAAGAATTTGTATATAAGTGTATACATTTATTATTTATTGCAAAGCGCTTTCGACTTGCGTCATCTTCAGTGCTTATCTGAAAGTAAATACTCTAATTGAAGAAATTTGACATTAAAATTGAAACTGAATTTTGAGGTTATGGAATTCAGAAAGTTTAGTGAGTACTTACTAGTCAGGCAAGTATGGAGATTTGTAAAAACATTATCTGTTTAAATTTGAAACTTATTTCAGTCTAAAAACCAACGAAATGCATGTTGGAGTTATAAGGCCATGTAAATATTTCAATTGAATGAAAACCAACCAGTGACTTTGTGTCAAAACTGTCAAGTAAATTGTCAAAGAAAATTATTGGTACCAAGTTGAAGAGTGAACCAATAGGAATTATGAAAATGTTGCAGGAGTGCCAATATAAATTGTTTTTTAATATTTTGAATTAAAGTATTGAAATTTTTAATTGAAGTTAGTGATCCTTTTGTGAAGGGCGCGGAAATCTCTGTACAAGTTTACTTGAGTGTTCAGGCAGTGATCATTATCAGAAAGTTCTTTGGAAATCTCCAATTCTTCAAACAAATTCAATCTGAGGTAATTTTTACTGTCAATTTTGTGTAGAATTTTGGAATTTCTATTAGGGCTGAAGTTATGATTGTGAATTTCAAAATGGTTACCAAATGCAGATTTATCTGGTCTTTTCAAATGTTCATTAATTCTAGTAATAAGGGGTCTGCAAGGTCTACCAATGTAAGAGACAGAGCAGTCAGAACATTCTAGTTTGTAGACTCTACTTCAATCGATCGTTGTCTCAAAATCCAATCGCACTAGATTAAGTGTGCTTTCCATGACGAATTCCAAAGTGACAGTATCTCCCGGACTAATATATTCTCATCCACACAAGGCAGGTAGAGGTCCGGAAGAGAAATTGGCTGTGTACGTTTGTGGTCAGCTCTACGCTAACTAGATTCTCAATATCAAACAAAATAATACAAGTATGCTCCGTAATTCCCGGGTTGGATATTAATAACAGAGTTAACTCTTATAAGCTCTCCCCGAGTATGATAATAATAAATGTACCATAGTTAGTGACTTCGTGAAAGTTGGTAAGGACAAAAGGAACTCACAGATACAGAACAAAACGGGAATTGCTCAAGGGGGCACAGTTATTATATGAAACCCATGAATATTCATAAGTTTGGTGGAAATACGCTAGCGTTTCATCTGTTTCAATTCCATGTATCGTTCTCGGTAGGGCATTAATTTTGTCGCAAAGTCTTACGAACGAGGCGGTGAAAAATCAATTTGTCACAGTACAAGTCGTGGAATGGAGTTCAACAAGTGGGGTGAAGTGCCTTAGTCTTTCGGAGAAAACGTATAAATGCCTAAATCAATTCAAGATATTTGTTCGCTTTCGATAAAATATTTTACAGGTATTCGCAAATTCGCATTCAGCTGCTATTTTCATTTGATTTCATCGATGAGCGACATTTCTTAGCACAGCTGGAATAGAGTTTCAACTAGTTCACTGCTATATGAAATAGTTAAATCAACAATGTTGAAGTACTCTTCTCTCGAAATATTTGCACCATGTGGAAAATATAAGGCAAACCTCTGACAGAAAACAACTACTTTCCTGGCTAATACCACGACGGACATTGAATTACATCTGACAGATATTTGTGCAACGTTCTTCCAAGAAGAGCCAATTGCAATTGCTTATTGTAATTATACAGCAAATTATCCTTCATTTGGCTGGGGAAGACCACCTGCAGACGCGTTTCGCAGTTCTTGCCGCTCGTCAGTTGCAGGGTAGGTCGGACAACATTAGAGTCGTCCTGCCCCAGCCCAATGAATTTTAATCCACTGTATAACTAATATTTCCTCACAAATGAAGCAGCGACTTACAGTAAACGTTTTTTCATTCCCCTGTAAAACTGATTTGGATTTTCAATATATAGACGTTAATATGTCAGCGATCGAATAAAAGATTTTTTCTACAACTGTCAAAAAGAGTGGTTTGTGTGCGTAAAGTATTACAATATTTCACTATCAACATACGATTTCATTATTAAACATAAGAGTGTAAAAAAAGTGCACTTTTTTTAACGGCTGTTGCTAGGCAACCGACCGTTTCATCGACAGATCCGAATAAAAACGAAATCCTGTCATAAAGCCAGTTCTCATTTTCTTTGGCAACTAATAACCTATAAATATCTGATATACAAATGTTCCACCAATAATATTCTTAGCATTCTTACTATTAAATAAGTATTATCAAAATTCCAAACTATCGCGGCGAATATATTCAAAATGATAGCATATACCTCTAAGGAACTATTGGACCTAATCTACACTAGGTAATCTAAGGTAGCTATGGCTGTTTGGCTGTCAGAAACTAGTTGACAACAATAATTAATGAAATTTGTGAAATTAGGCATCTATCCAGATTACGAATTCTTCATAACTATAAATTCAATTTAAGTAGAAATGAAAAGTGATGAAGATTGAACGGAGAAAATCGTGGATAGTGCAAATATGAGATTTCCTTGACATAGTTCAAAGAAAGAAAAAAGTATTCGTTGCTTCACGAGGATTGTTAATTTTTTTTTAATACAAATCTAAGAAGATGAAAAGTTTGTTCGATGGACTAGTTATTCGAAAGTCAAGTCAACATTTATCATAATAATATTGACATCGATAAATATGTTATTTTAATATTCGCCTAAAATTTTCCATTTTGCGGGATAGTGTGAAGAGAAAGGGATTTCGACTCTGTCGAAATTATTCCTTCCATTTGTTTGAAACTCAACTCTCCGGCATACTCTTTGAACTTTGTTCGAATAATTTATCAATAAAAATATGCCAAATTCATTTCATATATTTGCAAAAAAATATGAATTGGTTTTTTTTGACAGTTGTAGAAAAATACTGTATGAAACTCGTGAGTAAAGTGATTTTTTCCCTCGTAGGATCACTTTACTCACTTGATACATAAATTACCATTCTTCTCATTTTCATTACACTCGTGTTTCTTTTTTTAATAGATTTGTATCCAGTTTGATTATTTTTCTGACCAATACTTCAGTTACAAACAAACCCGAAATATCATAATTTTGTGTAAACTAAACAACCTATAGTTACATAACTAGTAAAAAGACTTTCGTTCTACCGATTTTTACTAAACATGATATAAAATTCCATGATTTTAAACAATACAAGACTAATGTAACATCTCGGGAAGAGAATAGTAGGTATATTGATAGAATCGAAATAGAATTTTTCTTTAGTAGGCTTTTGAAACAAAGTTTTAGTTTTGGTTGAGGTCAAATTATTTATTTTGTGTACAGATTTTCGTATATTTATAATTCAAATATTCCCTATTTATTAAAAAAGCCTGTGAATGAAAGGACTATAATTTGTATAAAACAGGAAGGACGGCACACTGAATGATGAATTCGGGTTCTTTATGAGATAGATTTTTGTGAATTTTGTTATGGTTATTTTGGTTTAATGTTCATTACACATTGGTGAAAATATAAAATTTATGAAATTAATTCAAAAAAATTAGCGAAAAATTATTATTTGCTCGAAAACTACATACATAAGAATATTTCGAACTCATCTGCAACTAACGGGATACAAATCTGTAAAAAAAGAAATACGAGTATAATAAGAATGAAGAGAAATACGTTTATTCGTTACTGAACATTTTAACGGCCATACAACGAAAATACGAATCAGTTTAATAATGAAATGAAAAATATAGATGAACTTTGCAACAACAAAGACGAATTTCTGGAAGTTCGTTTAAGTATTTTTCTGGTAGCAGGCCAGTGTGGGTATTTTTTGGGTGAGATATGACATTGAAGTCTCGTATTTATCAAAATTATGAAATTTTAGTCATATTCCGTTCGATTCGATAGAGCGAAAGAATCGAAAAATAAAAAAATGGAAAAAAGCAGAAGTGACAGCAGAAAGTCCAAATTTGGAGCAAAGATATAAAATTGGAAACTGAGCAACTTCTTTATTTATTATTTCCCGAAATTTTCAAAAACCTTTATTTTTTGAGTATTTTTGAAAAGAATGTCAAATTTTACAGGTTTAGAGTAGTATGTGTCAAAACAAAAGAGGCTGTTTCCCACTCATTTTTTAAGCACAAACTAGATGTTAGATGTTACAAGGGAGCTGGCCCCTTGGCCTAATCCACTGCGACCTTTTCAGATCTATTGTGGAGGCTCCGATTGCTTATAACACATCATCTAGCTTCGTCCATTTCATCAGACTGAGCAGATTTGATAATGGCCTCTCGAGATAGCTTTCCGCTCTTGGTTTTTCATCTCCAAGTTGTAGAAATCGCAACCTTGCTAGTCCTTCGCACTGGCACATTACATGTATTGCGGTTTCCTCTTCTTCCTGGCAGAACCTGCAAATTGCTTCTTCCGCTAGACCTATAATATTCATATGTCTGTTCAGCCTACAATGGCCTCTCAGCAGACCTACTACTTGTCTGACGATCCTCCTTTTATAGCTGAGGAGTTCCGTCGTGAATTTTGGCGAGCGTCTTTTGATGAACTCCTTGGCCTGTCTCATTCCTGGTCGGGTTTCCCACCACTCTTGAGATTTGTTTTGTACCCACTGTTTGGTGTGGGCTTTTGTGGTGGATTTTGCTACGCCGCAGAAGGGTTCCGGCCCAATGAGCGCTGCCGAAGAGCCTCCTCTGGCTAGTGTGTCGGCCCGCTCATTGCTCAGGTGTCCCTCGTGGCCTGGCACCCAAGCTAGGGTCACATTGTTACGACTACCCAGCTCGGTCAGATCACACAAACAGTCCCAGCCCAGTCTTGATTTGACTTGGTGGGAACCGATTGCCTTGAGCGCAGCTTGATCGTCGGAGTAGATGGCCACTGTTTTGTTCCTTATCTCTCGTCTCAGTATTTCTCCGACACAGTGTTGTATAGCCGTTACCTCTGCCTGAAACACTGTGGCTCATTTTCCAAGGCTAAGCTGGATGTTAATCCTTGGCTTTGCCCCGTAAACTCCAGCGCCGACTCCGTTATCTGTCTTTGAGAACAAACTAACTGCGGAGTCAAATTTTTATTGGATTTGTTAATAAAAAAAAACTTCCATGTGTGACATTGTACAGTGAGTTTCAAAAATTTGCACCATATGGAAAACTTTTTTATTATCGATTTGTCAGAAAAATTTATTCTTCATAAAAATTAGTGCATTGAAGAGTACTTGCATATGAGTTGTCAAAATTGCAAATTTCCAAACGGTGTACAAGGGGAACAAAAAATAGGAAATTCCAATTTCTGAATTTATCATCCATATTATTCAATTTCTATGAACCAAATAGGTTATCCAATATCAATGAATTATAACCTAATATACGTATTGTGGTCGATAACGTTTTCTTTTGACAGTTGGGTATTCTTCATTCGAATATTTGATTGCATTCATGATCTCGCTATAAAATTAGAATTATCTGTGTCGAACATGATTATTATTCCCTTTCCAGGGCCACCTCTGCTTCTATACGTGTGACTCCCAATGTGCAAGGCGAAGATGATTCCATGGATTTCATAGGATAATATACATTCAACTCGTGTCGAATAAACGTTTGTTAATTCGTGAATTATTATCGGGATTCGTGCATTTGGAGGCATGAGGATTCGATTAGTTTCAAACAATAACTTCGTGTAATGCTGAAATCGAGTGCCGAAGCAGGTGATTTGTGTTTGATTGTGATTTCGGATATTGTTCGTAAATGTTATGATAATCTCGGTGAAGTTTTAGATTGATTCTATTTATATTGTTCTGGAGTTTTTGCTTTCATATCAATTGTTCTGGAGTTGTTGCTCGTGTTTTTGTTGTTTTGGAGTTTTTGCTTTCATTTGAATTGTTCTGGAGTTGTTGCTTGTGTTTTTGTTGTTTTGGAGTTTTTGCTTTCATTTCAATTGTTCTCGAGTTGTTGCTCGTGTTTTTGTTGTTTTGAAGTTTTTGCTTTAATTTCAATTGTTCTGGAGTTGTTGCTTGTGTTTTTGTTGTTTTGGAGTTTTTGCTTTCGAGTAGTGAAGTTTGAAGTTATAGTGTGGATTTATGCAGCGTCAATTAGGATGTATCATGGAACAAGTATCATGTAACAATTATCATGGAGAGAGTAACGTAAATGTGACCATTTACGCAGCCAAATTGAAAATAAAAAATCAGCAAGAAATGGTACCTAACCTAACTTAACGTCATATTTTCATAATAAACATCTTTCAGAATATTTAATGAAATAGAAGAGGTTGGGGCGCTTTTTGCACTGTTAATGCTACGGACAGCAAGTTTTTTTTTTAATGAAGAGAAGGAGAGAAAGAAGATTGGCCAGATCCTGATGGAATATTTTTTTATTTTTTTTCTCAACACCAAATTTGTTCCTGAAAACGTTCCATCTTGCCTGTGCCAGGTTTACTAAAAACGGCTGTACTGTGAGGATGTGAATAAATACCTATTATCAATGTTGAGAGTTGATGCTATGGTACCGCAAGCATTCTGTTTTTTGTTTTAAGCTTCAAAATCCACGTTCCCTTCATCATACAGAATAGGAAATTGACGAACAAGGTCCAACCTAACCTAACCTAACCCTTCTAAAAAATATTGCAAGAACTCGCGATAATACAAACGGAAAAATCAGTAAAGATGACAGAAAATATGGCATCATCGCATTATGTAATTTCAAGATGAATAACTTCCTGTTCCCCCAAAGGCTAGATAGAGAACACGTAGAAATTCAGAGAATTTTCCGACCTTTTCAGACGTAGGGCTCGAATCCCTCTATTTCTTGAAAGAAACTCTGAAAACTCGTTAAAATTATATCAGAAAATTCCGTAAAAATATTGAAAAATATAGGACCATCGAAATGTTCAATTGGAAAAGTACCCTATTTCTCCTCCTCCTCTTCAGCCATTTTCACTCATTTATCTATGTAAGAGAACATCTTTATGAAACTGTCTTCTCTCTCTCTCTCCATCTCTCATCAGTTGGAAAATATAATATTTAAAGTTCAGCTTTTTATGCTCACGACTTCAAGCAAAATATTTTCATGAGTTATTACTTTGCCACCAAAACAGTTTCCTCTAGTTCCATCATTGATCATTTCCCTTCAAAGGATATTTGCCCGACTGAATACTTCTTCCATCAAAAACTTTGTTTCCGAGTTCAAAGGTCTGAATTCAGAATTACTAGACCAAGGACACTAAACATGGATTTATATTCTCTATTGATATTTTCTACCCGCTCCAAACTTACAAAGCGGAAAATAGTAAATTTTCCAACATTTCCGACTTCCGAAGTGGAAGAAAAATAAGATTGCCACCGGAAATGAGAACATTCACAAACTTCATGAAAATAATATAAATATGATGTGAAAGAGTGCTTGAAAGTTGTCAGAGTTCATAAAATCCTAACGATGAATTAGTGCCAGGTGGGTGAGCAATTGAAGCATATGGCAGAACCGATGAAATGTTGTCCACGAAAAAAGGCTCGCCCTCATAACTTTTTGGTCTTCAAGATATTGAAATCAAATGTATGAAACATGAAACTGCATTTTTTGACAAGTGACTCACCATTTTGAGCTTTGCTGATGATACTGTGATTTTTTATGAGGCAGATTGCTAGAACGACATGAAAGAAACAGTTGAAAATGATATACAGAATATAATAGATTGTTTCAACCAGAAGCTACTCACCATAAATTTCAAAAAAACTTGGTTTGTCCTATTCTCTTTCTATAAAAATAAATTGCCTGACTATAACTCATTGAATATTAACAACCATGGATATACAATAACAATAAATTCAAATCAAGTGAAATACCTCGGAATCTACATAGATTTTTACATAGAGACAAACATTATGGACAGATATACTTTCTGAAAGTAGTTATAGCTCAAATGATGTGCAAGTACCGAATCACACTTATAGAAAACTATATTCTCCTCTAAAACTATAGGACAAAGAGGATATACATAAAATCCGGCACGTTTTTTCAACAAGCTCCCTCAAAAACGAGATATATAAACTCAAACAAGCTATTCAAAGAAGCTGGCAGAGAACTCATACACAACATAATCGATCCAAATAAATCTGTTTGAATTGAAAAGCGATGCATAGGTTGATAGGTTGACTAGGCCGACAATTTCACTCACTATATGAAAGTCGCGTCTCCTGCGATATGAGGACCAATCAGAATGAGATTTTGCGAAAGTACACGCTTCCTTTCGCTTCCTTTCTTTCCGATCCGGAAAGACCACGTCGTCAAGTCAACCACAAATATAAACAGCAATGATACATCTTGTAATCTAATATGACATAAACGTCAGGTTGACAGACTTCATGTTTATTATTCATTAGTTGCAACTATTGAAGAATTCACTTTGTTTACTCGATCAAATTTCAAATAATAACTTGGTTGGTTCGTGAAATTATCCCAATAAATGGTGGTGTTACCCCCAAAAATCCAATTTATTCTTTATATTTATTTCATTTGCTGGAACCATATTATTATTATTAGGTTTAAGATTACGGCTAGAGCTTCAAGACAGCTCTCATTTGTTGATAGCATTTTTTTCAACATACTGGCTCGTCGGGCCAGGGAAAAAAATAATTTGGAAGATTTACATACGACCAGAAACTATATTTTTCGACAAGTAACTTAGCTTCGTGCAACTTCCGGTATAACGGGAAGTGATATGAACTTTCGATTTTTGAATATGATATATTTTTACTTTTTTTTCTCCATTCGAATAGACCTGCCAAAATTACAGAACGAAGACTCATGTTATTGAAACTAGAATCAAACCAATTCCAATCATAGTTTTCATAGAAAAGCCCTATTGGTGCCCTTTGTTATTACTCCTGGTGTCAATGGATTTGAATATGACATACACTAAATAAGTGTTATCATAAGTTATCAGGTTATAATTATTGTGGTTAGGGTCTCTCGAATGCCAATTGAATCCATGAATATAATCCCAAGTAGTTCACCCATATTGAGACAATATTGTTACAATATTGTGAAAATATTGGCAAAATATTCATATAATAATATTGGCGAGAAAAAAAATGTGAACATTCGGCGATATTGGTCCAATATTTGAAAAATAATATTGGTCTAATATTCTCGAAGCAATATTGGCCCACTTCCATTGGAATAATATTGTTAAAATATGGGCAAAATATTAAAACGTAATATTGGCGAGATAAAATTTTAATTATTTCGGGATATTGGCACAATATTACTTGGACATTATAAAAATAATATTGAGGAAGCAATATTGGCCCCAAAATATTTAGAGATATTGGTACAATATTTGCATATATTGATAAAATATTCAAAGTGAATATGTTTCCTTGGAAACATTGATGAAATATTTCCAGAAAATGTCGAATGATTTAAAAATTCTACAATTTTGTTTCTACTTCAATTTACAACTGAGTAGATTGACTTGTAAACGCATTGTGAGAAGCCTTATTTAATATATGTTACTATGATTCAGCTGTTGTTTCATATGTGGGGCCACCTAGCGGTTTCTTACCCAAGTTTAATCATGATTCATTTCAATATTGTTTATTGAATATTCGGCCAATATTCAAATTTCAATACTAGTGATGAATGTATTTTGTAATATGGTATCAATATTGTTTTTCAAATATTGGCGTAAGGTTTTCGTAGCAATTTCAATCAATATAGGGTCAATATAATTTTTAAAATATGGATTAAATAATATTCCACCAATGTGCTATCAAACTTGGATATAAAATATTGTTTTTTATCTCTAAAATCGATATGAGTGTAGTATTGAAATCGCAATATTGGAGCTAGATGCTGAAAACAATATGTAGGCAATATCGTTCTATCGATATTGAACCAATATTGACCCAATATTTCATGAAACAATATACATTCAGAACAGGTTGAGCCAATATTCCACAAATATTATCAATGAAATATTGTTTTTCCAATATTCAAACATATTGGTTCAATATTATTTTTACATTTACAATACATCCAAATTGGCCCACTATGAAAACAAGATTCAGCCAACATGAGGTGCTACCTGGGATGGGCCAGGTGAATAAAACTGAGCAAATGTTTAAAACAGATTTATCTTTGCCTTACCTCAATAATACAAATGAATACATAATATCTCAGAAAAACTTGAGTATAAGAATTTGCTCACCTTCATTCATGGATATTCGTATGTAAATGACCTTCACAATATATTTGTGATAGTGCTATTTATACACCTAATTTGAGTAGGTACTTCTTTTTTCCCTAGTGGTATTATTGCTGATTTCCTACGTAAATTGGAGAGTGATGACAATGAAATGAAAAGATGAAAGGGTTGGTGAATCTTTGTATCCAGTTCATAAGGAAGAAAGATTATAGAAAGATAATTGAAACCCTTATACAAGCAATTTCTTTTAGACGGATTAGTCGAGAACATTCGAAAACCCCTTTATCTTATCCTCATCTATTTGTAACCGTTTCATCTCTTTTCCCATTAATCACGAACCTGCCACAAATTCCGTTCATCTGGAAAAAATGAATTTGAAGTGAAAATAAGCCGTAAACAGTAAGGCATAGGGGCGGCACTAGAGAGATTTGCGGGTCCGTTGCAGGCACCATTAATTATTCCCAACAGAGATGTTTCAGGATTAGAATGATCCTTGGAAAATCGGATTACTACGTGGAATAACTCACCTTTTCAATTCGACCGGACTAATGGTTTTGTAAGTCCTGATTTTTCCGAGATCGACATTCAATCCAGTACGATTGGGTTTTGAGACGAGGATCGATTGTAGCACCACCAAACTTGGTATGCTTGTAGTTGGAACCATGATAAACACGAAAAAAAAATTGTTTACCAAAATTCCAGGGGTGGGACATATTTTTTTCGTTTAAAAATAAATAAATAGATTTTTGCAGCAATCTTGGAAAGTATATGATTTATCGGGAAAACAACTCAACAATGTGAAAGACAATTCAATTCTCCACAAAAATTATTCACAGTAATTTCTTATGAAATGCGCTCGATATCAACTTTCAGGTTCACGCTCACCTGCCGCTGAAAGTTCTGAGAGGAGAGGAGAGGAGAGGAGAGGAGAGGAGAGGAGAGGAGAGGAGAGGAGAGGAGAGGAGAGGAGAGGAGAGGAGAGGAGAGGAGAGGAGAGGAGAGGAGAGGAGAGGAGAGGAGAGGAGAGGAGAGGAGAGGAGAGGAGAGGAGAGGAGAGGAGAGGAGAGGAGAGGAGAGGAGAGGAGAGGAGAGGAGAGGAGAGGAGAGGAGAGGAGAGGAGAGGAGAGGAGAGGAGAGGAGAGGAGAGGAGAGGAGAGGAGAGGAGAGGAGAGGAGAGGAGAGGAGAGGAGAGGAGAGGAGAGGAGAGGAGAGGAGAGGAGAGGAGAGGAGAGGAGAGGAGAGGAGAGGAGAGGAGAGGAGAGGAGAGGAGAGGAGAGGAGAGGAGAGGAGAGGAGAGGAGAGGAGAGGAGAGGAGAGGAGAGGAGAGGAGAGGAGAGGAGAGGAGAGGAGAGGAGAGGAGAGGAGAGGAGAGGAGAGGAGAGGAGAGGAGAGGAGAGGAGAGGAGAGGAGAGGAGAGGAGAGGAGAGGAGAGGAGAGGAGAGGAGAGGAGAGGAGAGGAGAGGAGAGGAGAGGAGAGGAGAGGAGAGGAGAGGAGAGGAGAGGAGAGGAGAGGAGAGGAGAGGAGAGGAGAGGAGAGGAGAGGAGAGGAGAGGAGAGGAGAGGAGAAAGGCTCAAATAGGAGATTAAAACCTAATTTTTCCTGGGAAAATTCCCGCTTAAAGTTTCAAAATGGCATCTGAGCACCATCTTCAATCATTTTTTCAAATAGAACACCCGGTATATCATTGCATGATCGGTTAGGGACGATCCTTAGGAATCCAACAACACCAAGTTTGATGCTATTATTTTCAAAGTCTATAGAGATATCGCCTATTATTTTCTCCATGTGCCGAGTGAGGTTTTTATCTCCTATTTGAGCCTTCCAAATTTCGTTGCGATATACCAGGTGGTTCAAAAATGAGTAGGGGGGAACGGACTTTGGACTAGCACTGTATACGGTTCTCATTACTCCGAGGGCCACGATTCCCCCGGCCTCCCGTATTTAAAATAATGTCAGCCGAAACACAATGAGCATTCATGGCTGTATTACTTCTGGAATGGCAGTGATAGACGGCCCATGCAGAGATTGAGGTACCTACAGATCCCTGTGGAACACCACGAGTCACTTATCTGTATTGAGATATTCCATTATTGACACAAATATATTGCGTAAGTTCTGATGGATACGAATGACGTCATTACAACGACGTTTCTACAAAGCCATTCAGTTTCAATTTCCCTACTGTGATTTTGATGAACATTACTGAGATGGATGTAATTCACCTTTCACATTCGTCCTTCTGAATGGATGTAAAAAGGGCACTCTAAATGAGGTTACGTGATGGCAACTGAAATTTTTCCGCAATGCCTCTCATACATTAAACTCCCTTTGTTTGAACAAGGGGTTGTTCTAGCGGTCGGTTTGCAGACCGCAAAAAAGCTTCAATGGACTTATTTGGTCTCTAGGGATGCAAAATCCTTTTAGCTGGATTAGCTTATTTCACTGCGAATTATCTGCAATTATTTTATTTTCCACAATAGTAAAACTAATATTCATGGACATTATTAGTGTTAAAAAATAATGGATTAGTTGCTTAAAACTTAATTATGTTCTGAATATTTAATGATACTGTTGCATATACTATAATCAGCAGGGGCGTCGAAAATTAAATTACCTGGAAAAAAATCGGGAGAGATGAAATTTGGTAATATAGTACATTTCGACTTCCTCAACAACATACCTACTGAGTTTGCAACCCACATACTCTCAAGCCTTTGCCGTCATATTCAAAATTAGTTCCCATATTCAGGTTTTTTGAAACATTCTGCAAATCCATTTAGGTTATTTCAAAATCAACTATCTGAATAAAAATGCGGATATTCACTTTCAGATTTTTTCTTTTCAGTTAGAGTCTTTTCACAATATCCATTATGTAGTCAATGACCAGCGTGGCTTTAGCCAAGGAAGTAAGAGGTTTCTGTTAGATATAACAGAAAAATCACATTTTTCATTTTCCAATTTTCAATAAAATAAAAATATGTTCCACCCCTGGAATTTCTGTAAACAAATTTTTTTTTTCGTGTTTATCATGGTTTTAACTACTAGCATACCAAGTTTGGTGGTGCTACCATCGATCCTCGTCTCAAAACCCAATCGTACTGGATTGATACTAATAAAAGAATTATTCTTCAAATATTTGATTAATTCAGATGTAGACACACCATGCCAAGCGAGACTACATATTATTAATTCTGGATTTATGCAGAATTTTTTTGTAGGATGCACTTTACTGGAAATAAGCGAACAAGCATTGTCCGAATCAGAAAGACCCTGCAGCACCCTTTTATTATTCATTATAATATCCATGACACTCGCTGTGTATTAAAATTTCTATGTAGGTACCTATTGTGTGCCAGTTCATTTATGTCTGGTCAATTCTCACGGTGAAACGGACGTTTAGTCAACTGAAATGATCGAAGCCAACAACCGGAATAATCATAACAACATTCCGTTTCATTAAATCAATTGTTCAGTGTGTATCAAAAACCATTGTCATTTACAGTAACACGCAAACACAAGTCAAGCTTGCAGAAGCAATTTGTGATTATTGCTTCTTTGTACCAACACGTACCTTCTAAGCGGTGATATGACTATAATGTTCACATAATATTTGAGTGGAGTCCTATTTTTAGGAGTCTTGGATTGAACGCAGAAGTGGAACTTGTTCCACTTTTCTTGAGCCTGTTCGTGTCAAGTTTATTGACACGCATTGACATGGACTAATGAATAATTATAATAGATACTTAAAGCCAATTGTGCATTTTTATACCTATTGCATTGAATAACGTTCTTCGGGAAATTAGCCCTTAAAGCCACT